>OX421500.1:45254452-45265454 GCA_949126835.1 Anisus vortex
TCACTTACACACACACACACACACTTATTCACTTACACACAAACACACACACTTATTCACTTACACACACACACACTCTCATTCACTTACTCACACACACTCATTCACTTACTCACACACACTTACTCACACACACACACTTACACACACACGTATTCACTTACACACACACTTATTGACTTACACACACACACACATTTATTCACTTACACACACACACACACACTTATTCATTTGCTCACACACACACACTTATTCACTTATTCACTTACACACACACTTATTCACTTACACGCACTCACACACACACTTACTCACTTACACACTTGCTCACACACACACTTACTCACTTACACACTTGCTCACACACACACTTACTCACTTACACGCACTATCACACACTTACTCACTTACACACTTGCTCACACACACTTACTCACTTACACACTTGCTCACTTACACACTTGCTCACTTACACACTTGCTCACACACACTAGCTCACTTTCACACTTGCTCACTTACACACTTGCTCACTTACACACTTGCTCACTTACACACTTGCTCACACACACTTGCTCACACACACTTGCTCACACACACTTGCTCACACACACTTGCTCACACATACTTGTTCACACACACTTGCTCACACACACTGGCTCACACACACTGGCTCACACACACTGGCTCACACACACTGGCTCACACACACTTGCTCACACACACTTGCTCACACACACTTGCTCACACACACTTGCTCACACACACTTGCTCACACACACTTGCTCACCCACACTTGCTCACACACACTTGCTCACACACACTTGCTCACACACACTTATTCACTTTTACATACACACACTTATTCACTTACACACACACGCGCTTATTCACTTACACACACACACACGCTTATTCACTTACACACACACACTTATTCACTTACACACACACACACACAATTATTCACTTACACACACACACTTACTCACTTACACACTTGCTCACTTACACTCTTGCTCACGCAAACTTACTCACTGACACACTTGCTCACTTACACACTTGCTCAATTACACACTTGCTCACTCACACACACTTACTCACACACACTTGCTCACACACACTTGCTCACACACACTTGCTCACACACACTTGCTCACACACACTTGCACACACACACACACTTATTCACTTACACACACACTTATTCACTTACACAAACACACACACTTATTCACTTACACACACACACACACTTATTCACTTACACACACACACACTTATTCACTTACACACACACACTTATTCACTTACACACACACACTTATTCACTTACACACACACACTTATTCACTTACACACACACACTTATTCACTTACACACACACTTATTCACTTACACACACACACTTATTCACTTACACACACACACACTTATTCACTTACACACACACACACTTATTCACTTACACACACACACACACTTATTCACTTACACACACACACACACTTATTCACTTACACACACACACACACTTATTCACTTACACACACACACACACTTATTCACTTACACACACACACACACACACTTATTCACTTACACACACACTTATTCACTTACCCACACACACACACACTTATTCACTTACACACAAACACACACACTTATTCACTTACACACAAACACACACACTTATTCACTTACACACACACACACACTTATTCACTTATTCACTTACACACACACTTATTCACTTATTCACTTACACACACACACACTTATTCACTTACACACACACACACTTATTCACTTACACACACACACTTATTCACTTACACACACACACACACACTTATTCACTTACACACACACACACTTATTCACTTACACACACACACACACTTATTCACTTACACACACACACACTTATTCACTTACACACACACACACTTATTCACTTACACACACACACACTTATTCACTTACACACACACACACTTATTCACTTACACACACACACACTTATTCACTTACACACACACACACTTATTCACTTACACACACACACACTTATTCACTTACACACACACACACTTATTCACTTACACACACACACACTTATTCACTTACACACACACACACTTATTCACTTACACACACACTTATTCACTTACACACACACACACTTATTCACTTACACACACACACACTTATTCACTTACACACACTTATTCACTTACACACACACACACTTATTCACTTACACACACACACACACTTATTCACTTACACACACACACACACTTATTCACTTACACACACACACACACACACTTATTCACTTACACACACACACACACACACTTATTCACTTACACACACACACACTTATTCACTTACACACACACACACACACTTATTCACTTACACACAAACACACACACTTATTCACTTACACACACACACACACTTATTCACTTACTCACACACACACACTCATTCACTTACTCACACACACTTACTCACACACACACACTTACACACACACGTATTCACTTACACACACACTTATTGACTTACACACACACACACATTTATTCACTTACACACACACACACACTTATTCATTTGCTCACACACACACACTTATTCACTTATTCACTTACACACACACTTATTCACTTACACGCACTCACACACACACTTACTCACTTACACACTTGCTCACACACACACTTACTCACTTACACACTTGCTCACACACACACTTACTCACTTACACGCACTATCACACACTTACTCACTTACACACTTGCTCACACACACTTACTCACTTACACACTTGCTCACTTACACACTTGCTCACTTACACACTTGCTCACACACACTAGCTCACTTTCACACTTGCTCACTTACACACTTGCTCACTTACACACTTGCTCACTTACACACTTGCTCACACACACTTGCTCACACACACTTGCTCACACACACTTGCTCACACACACTTGCTCACACATACTTGTTCACACACACTTGCTCACACACACTGGCTCACACACACTGGCTCACACACACTGGCTCACACACACTGGCTCACACACACTGGCTCACACACACTTGCTCACACACACTTGCTCACACACACTTGCTCACACACACTTGCTCACACACACTTGCTCACCCACACTTGCTCACACACACTTGCTCACACACACTTGCTCACACACACTTGCTCACACACACTTGCTCACACACACTTATTCACTTTTACATACACACACTTATTCACTTACACACACACACGCTTATTCACTTACACACACACACACGCTTATTCACTTACACACACACACTTATTCACTTACACACACACACACACAATTATTCACTTACACACACACACTTACTCACTTACACACTTGCTCACTTACACACTTGCTCACGCAAACTTACTCACTGACACACTTGCTCACTTACACACTTGCTCAATTACACACTTGCTCACTCACACACACTTGCTCACACACACTTGCTCACACACACTTGCTCACACACACTTGCTCACACACACTTGCTCACACACACTTGCTCACACACACTTGCTCACACACACTTGCACACACACACACACTTATTCACTTACACACACACTTATTCACTTACACAAACACACACACTTATTCACTTACACACACACACACACACTTATTCACTTACACACACACACACACTTATTCACTTACACACACACACACTTATTCACTTACACACACACACTTATTCACTTACACACACACACTTATTCACTTACACACACACACTTATTCACTTACACACACACACTTATTCACTTATACACACACACACAAACACACACTTATTCACTTGCACACACACACACACTTGCTCACTTACACACTTGCTCACACACACACTTGCTCACACACACACTTGCTCACACACACACTTGCTCACACACACACTTGCTCACACTTACTTGCTCACACTCACTAGCTCACACTCACTAGCTCACACTCACTTGCTCACACACACTTGCTCACACACACTTGCTCACACACACTTGCTCACACTCACATGCTCACACACACTTGCTCACACTCACTCGCTCACACTCACTCGCTCACACTCACTTGCTCACACACACTTGCTCACACACACTTGCTCACACTCACTTGCTCACACTCACTTGCTCACACACACACTTGCTCACACACACACTTGCTCACACACACACTTGCTCACACTCACTTGCTCACACTCACTTGCTCACACACACACTTGCTCACACACACACTTGCTCACACACACACTTGCTCACACTCACTCGCTCACACTCACTCGCTCACACTCACTTGCTCACACACACTTGCTCACACACACTTGCTCACACTCACTTGCTCACACTCACTTGCTCACACACACACTTGCTCACACACACACTTGCTCACACACACACTTGCTCACACTCACTTGCTCACACTCACTTGCTCACACTCACTTGCTCACACACACACTTGCTCACACACACACTTGCTCACACACACACTTGCTCACACACACACTTGCTCACACACACACTTGCTCACACACACACTTGCTCACACACACACTTGCTCACACACACACTTGCTCACACACACACTTGCTCACACACACACTTGCTCACACACACACTTGCACACACACACAATTGCACACACACACTTGCACACACACACAATTGCACACACACACAATTGCACACACACACTTGCACACACACACACTTGCACACACACACACACTTATTCACTTGCACGCACACACACACACACACACTTGCACACACACACACACACTTGCACACACACACACACACTTGCACACACACACACACACACTTACTCACTTGCACACACACACACACACACACACTTACTCACTTGCACACACACACTTACTCACTTGCACACACACAAACACACACTTACTCACTTGCACACACACACACTTACTCACTTGCACACACACACACACACACTTACTCACTTACACACACACACACACACACTTATTCACTTACACACACACACTTATTCACTTACACACACACACTTATTCACTTACACACACACACTTATTCACTTACACACACACACTTATTCACTTACACACACACTTATTCACTTACACACACACACACACACTTATTCACTTACACACACTTATTCACTTACACACACACTTATTCACTTACACACACACACACACTTATTCACTTACACACACACACACACTTATTCACTTACACACACACACACTCATTCACTTACACACACACACACTCATTCACTTACACACACACACACACTTATTCACACACACACTTATTCACACACACATGCACACACTTATTCACTTACACGCACACACTTACACGCACACACTTACACGCACACACTTACACGCACACACTTACACGCACACACTTACACGCACACACTTACACGCACACACTTACACGCACACACTTACACGCACACACTTACACGCACACACTTACACGCACACACTTACACGCACACACTTACACGCACACACTTACACGCACACACTTACACGCACACACTTACACGCACACACTTACACGCACACACTTACACGCGCACACTTACACGCGCACACTTACACGCGCACACTTACACGCACACACTTACACGCACACACTTACACGCACACACTTACACGCACACACTTACACGCACACACTTACACGCACACACTTACACGCACACACTTACACGCACACACTTACACGCACACACTTACACGCACACACTTACACGCACACACTTACACGCACACACTTACACGCACACACTTACACGCACACACTTACACGCACACACTTACACGCACACACTTACACGCACACACTTACACGCACACACTTACACGCACACACTTACACGCACACACTTACACGCACACACTTACACGCACACACTTACACGCACACACTTACACGCACACACTTACACGCATACACTTACACGCATACACTTATTCAGTCACATTTTCTCAGCAGAGGGTTTTGTTATCTTTCAGGTTTTTGTCATTTCTCATGTTTTTGTTATTTCTCAGCAGAGGGTTTTGTTATCTCTCAGGGTTTTGTCATTTCTCATGGTTTTGTTATTTCTCAGCAGAGGGTTTTGTTATTTCTCAGCAGAGGGTTTTGTTATCTCTCAGGGTTTTGTCATTTCTCATGGTTTTGTTATTTCTCAGCAGAGGGTTTTGTTATCTCTCAGGGTTTTGTCATTTCTCATGGTTTTGTTATTTCTCAGCAGAGGGTTTTGTTATCTCTCAGGGTTTTGTCATTTCTCATGGTTTTGTTATTTCTCAGCAGAGGGTTTTGTTATCTCTCAGAGTTTTGTCATTTCTCATGGTTTTGTTATTTCTCAGCAGAGGGTTTTGTTATCTCTCAGGGTTTTGTCATTTCTCATGGTTTTGTTATTTCTCAGCAGAGGGTTTTGTTATCTCTCAGGGTTTTGTCATTTCTCATGGTTTTGTTATTTCTCAGCAGAGGGTTTTGTTATCTCTCAGGGTTTTGTCATTTCTCATGGTTTTGTTATTTCTCAGCAGAGGGTTTTGTTATCTCTCAGGGTTTTGTCATTTCTCATGGTTTTGTTATTTCTCAGCAGAGGGTTTTGTTATCTCTCAGGGTTTTGTCATTTCTCATGGTTTTGTTATTTCTCAGCAGAGGGTTTTGTTATCTCTCAGGGTTTTGTCATTTCTCATGGTTTTGTTATTTCTCAGCAGAGGGTTTTGTTATCTCTCAGGGTTTTGTCATTTCTCATGGTTTTGTTATTTCTCAGCAGAGGGTTTTGTTATCTCTCAGGGTTTTGTCATTTCTCATGGTTTTGTTATTTCTCAGCAGAGGGTTTTGTTATCTCTCAGGGTTTTGTCATTTCTCATGGTTTTGTTATTTCTCAGCAGAGGGTTTTGTTATCTCTCAGGGTTTTGTCATTTCTCATGGTTTTGTTATTTCTCAGCAGAGGGTTTTGTTATCTCTCAGGGTTTTGTCATTTCTCATGGTTTTGTTATTTCTCAGCAGAGGGTTTTGTTATCTCTCAGGGTTTTGTCATTTCTCATGGTTTTGTTATTTCTCAGCAGAGGGTTTTGTTATCTCTCAGGGTTTTGTCATTTCTCATGGTTTTGTTATTTCTCAGCAGAGGGTTTTGTTATCTCTCAGGGTTTTGTCATTTCTCATGGTTTTGTTATTTCTCAGCAGAGGGTTTTGTTATCTCTCAGGGTTTTGTCATTTCTCATGGTTTTGTTATTTCTCAGCAGAGGGTTTTGTTATCTCTCAGGGTTTTGTCATTTCTCATGGTTTTGTTATTTCTCAGCAGAGGGTTTTGTTATCTCTCAGGGTTTTGTCATTTCTCATGGTTTTGTTATTTCTCAGCAGAGGGTTTTGTTATCTCTCAGGGTTTTGTCATTTCTCATGGTTTTGTTATTTCTCAGCAGAGGGTTTTGTTATCTCTCAGGGTTTTGTCATTTCTCATGGTTTTGTTATTTCTCAGCAGAGGGTTTTGTTATCTCTCAGGGTTTTGTCATTTCTCATGGTTTTGTTATTTCTCAGCAGAGGGTTTTGTTATCTCTCAGGGTTTTGTCATTTCTCATGGTTTTGTTATTTCTCAGCAGAGGGTTTTGTTATCTCTCAGGGTTTTGTCATTTCTCATGGTTTTGTTATTTCTCAGCAGAGGGTTTTGTTATCTCTCAGGGTTTTGTCATTTCTCATGGTTTTGTTATTTCTCAGCAGAGGGTTTTGTTATCTCTCAGGGTTTTGTCATTTCTCATGGTTTTATTTCTCAGCAGAGGGTTTTGTTATCTCTCAGGGTTTTGTCATTTCTCATGGTTTTGTTATTTCTCAGCAGAGGGTTTTGTTATCTCTCAGGGTTTTGTCATTTCTCATGGTTTTGTTATTTCTCAGCAGAGGGTTTTGTTATCTCTCAGGGTTTTGTCATTTCTCATGGTTTTGTTATTTCTCAGCAGAGGGTTTTGTTATCTCTCAGGGTTTTGTCATTTCTCATGGTTTTGTTATTTCTCAGCAGAGGGTTTTGTTATCTCTCAGGGTTTTGTCATTTCTCATGGTTTTGTTATTTCTCAGCAGAGGGCTTTGTTATCTCTCAGGGTTTTGTCATTTCTCATGGTTTTGTTATTTCTCAGCAGAGGGTTTTGTTATCTCTCAGGGTTTTGTCATTTCTCATGGTTTTGTTATTTCTCAGCAGAGGGTTTTGTTATCTCTCAGGGTTTTGTCATTTCTCATGGTTTTGTTATTTCTCAGCAGAGGGTTTTGTTATCTCTCAGGGTTTTGTCATTTCTCATGGTTTTGTTATTTCTCAGCAGAGGGTTTTGTTATCTCTCAGGGTTTTGTCATTTCTCATGGTTTTGTTATTTCTCAGCAGAGGGTTTTGTTATCTCTCAGGGTTTTGTCATTTCTCATGGTTTTGTTATTTCTCAGCAGAGGGTTTTGTTATCTCTCAGGGTTTTGTCATTTCTCATGGTTTTGTTATTTCTCAGCAGAGGGTTTTGTTATCTCTCAGGGTTTTGTCATTTCTCATGGTTTTGTTAGGGTTAGGGTTAGGGTTAGGGTTAGGGTTAGGGTTAGGGTTAGGGTTAGGGTTAGGGTTAGGGTTAGGGTTAGGGTTAGGGTTAGGGTTAGGGTTAGGGTTAGGGTTAGGGTTAGGGTTAGGGTTAGGGTTAGGGTTAGGGTTAGGGTTAGGGTTAGGGTTAGGGTTAGGGTTAGGGTTAGGGTTAGGGTTAGGGTTAGGGTTAGGGTTAGGGTTAGGGTTAGGGTTAGGGTTAGGGTTAGGGTTAGGGTTAGGGTTAGGGTTAGGGTTAGGGTTAGGGTTAGGGTTAGGGTTAGGGTTAGGGTTAGGGTTAGGGTTAGGGTTAGGGTTAGGGTTAGGGTTAGGGTTAGGGTTAGGGTTAGGGTTAGGGTTAGGGTTAGGGTTAGGGTTAGGGTTAGGGTTAGGGTTAGGGTTAGGGTTAGGGTTAGGGTTAGGGTTAGGGTTAGGGTTAGGGTTAGGGTTAGGGTTAGGGTTAGGGTTAGGGTTAGGGTTAGGGTTAGGGTTAGGGTTAGGGTTAGGGTTAGGGTTAGGGTTAGGGTTAGGGTTAGGGTTAGGGTTAGGGTTAGGGTTAGGGTTAGGGTTAGGGTTAGGGTTAGGGTTAGGGTTAGGGTTAGGGTTAGGGTTAGGGTTAGGGTTAGGGTTAGGGTTAGGGTTAGGGTTAGGGTTAGGGTTAGGGTTAGGGTTAGGGTTAGGGTTAGGGTTAGGGTTAGGGTTAGGGTTAGGGTTAGGGTTAGGGTTAGGGTTAGGGTTAGGGTTAGGGTTAGGGTTAGGGTTAGGGTTAGGGTTAGGGTTAGGGTTAGGGTTAGGGTTAGGGTTAGGGTTAGGGTTAGGGTTAGGGTTAGGGTTAGGGTTAGGGTTAGGGTTAGGGTTAGGGTTAGGGTTAGGGTTAGGGTTAGGGTTAGGGTTAGGGTTAGGGTTAGGGTTAGGGTTAGGGTTAGGGTTAGGGTTAGGGTTAGGGTTAGGGTTAGGGTTAGGGTTAGGGTTAGGGTTAGGGTTAGGGTTAGGGTTAGGGTTAGGGTTAGGGTTAGGGTTAGGGTTAGGGTTAGGGTTAGGGTTAGGGTTAGGGTTAGGGTTAGGGTTAGGGTTAGGGTTAGGGTTAGGGTTAGGGTTAGGGTTAGGGTTAGGGTTAGGGTTAGGGTTAGGGTTAGGGTTAGGGTTAGGGTTAGGGTTAGGGTTAGGGTTAGGGTTAGGGTTAGGGTTAGGGTTAGGGTTAGGGTTAGGGTTAGGGTTAGGGTTAGGGTTAGGGTTAGGGTTAGGGTTAGGGTTAGGGTTAGGGTTAGGGTTAGGGTTAGGGTTAGGGTTAGGGTTAGGGTTAGGGTTAGGGTTAGGGTTAGGGTTAGGGTTAGGGTTAGGGTTAGGGTTAGGGTTAGGGTTAGGGTTAGGGTTAGGGTTAGGGTTAGGGTTAGGGTTAGGGTTAGGGTTAGGGTTAGGGTTAGGGTTAGGGTTAGGGTTAGGGTTAGGGTTAGGGTTAGGGTTAGGGTTAGGGTTAGGGTTAGGGTTAGGGTTAGGGTTAGGGTTAGGGTTAGGGTTAGGGTTAGGGTTAGGGTTAGGGTTAGGGTTAGGGTTAGGGTTAGGGTTAGGGTTAGGGTTAGGGTTAGGGTTAGGGTTAGGGTTAGGGTTAGGGTTAGGGTTAGGGTTAGGGTTAGGGTTAGGGTTAGGGTTAGGGTTAGGGTTAGGGTTAGGGTTAGGGTTAGGGTTAGGGTTAGGGTTAGGGTTAGGGTTAGGGTTAGGGTTAGGGTTAGGGTTAGGGTTAGGGTTAGGGTTAGGGTTAGGGTTAGGGTTAGGGTTAGGGTTAGGGTTAGGGTTAGGGTTAGGGTTAGGGTTAGGGTTAGGGTTAGGGTTAGGGTTAGGGTTAGGGTTAGGGTTAGGGTTAGGGTTAGGGTTAGGGTTAGGGTTAGGGTTAGGGTTAGGGTTAGGGTTAGGGTTAGGGTTAGGGTTAGGGTTAGGGTTAGGGTTAGGGTTAGGGTTAGGGTTAGGGTTAGGGTTAGGGTTAGGGTTAGGGTTAGGGTTAGGGTTAGGGTTAGGGTTAGGGTTAGGGTTAGGGTTAGGGTTAGGGTTAGGGTTAGGGTTAGGGTTAGGGTTAGGGTTAGGGTTAGGGTTAGGGTTAGGGTTAGGGTTAGGGTTAGGGTTAGGGTAGGGGTTAGGGTTAGGGTTAGGGTTAGGGTTAGGGTTAGGGTTAGGGTTAGGGTTAGGGTTAGGGTTAGGGTTAGGGTTAGGGTTAGGGTTAGGGTTAGGGTTAGGGTTAGGGTTAGGGTTAGGGTTAGGGTTAGGGTTAGGGTTAGGGTTAGGGTTAGGGTTAGGGTTAGGGTTAGGGTTAGGGTTAGGGTTAGGGTTAGGGTTAGGGTTAGGGTTAGGGTTAGGG